>CM060676.1:149378176-149385676 GCA_030686995.1 Artemisia argyi
TATACAAAAGTCAAAGTCAGTCAACTTTAGAGCTTATTCAATAAGCACAGCTTAATTGGAGGAGTTTGGCAGCCAATAAGGTGTCCAATGGCCTGTCTTAAAGACATGCTAGCTTAGTGATCCCCCCTCTGTTTGAGCTGAGGGGGTTTGAACTTGTAATTTTATCTTATTTTAATTCAGCTTTGCAATACTAGCTATTAGTAGTTTAGCTCATTTTACTACTGCTTATTTCTGTTTGATTTCTTAGTATTCTAGTTTGTGTTAGCTTGTTTTACTATTGCATTTTAGTTTTCTTTACTTTAGTTTGTTACTGTTGAATCTATCATATCTGTGGATCTTTGTATCTGTGTTGTTATTCATTTGAGATCTGTGTTCTGAGATTTGAGAGTGTTATTGAATCTATATTGGTTACTAAGTTGAGTTTTGAACTGAGTAGGAGTAGTATTTGAGAAGTTTTTGGTAGTGGCAGTCATTGGTTCAGGATTGTTTGGTTTAGATTGTTTAACTGTATTAAGGGATGAGTTAGTAGTTAAAACCAGAGTAGATAGCTTGCATTAGGTCCATTTAGGTTATTAGAAATATAAAAACAGTAGGTCAAATATAAAAAAAGTAAAAATCAATCTGCTAGGGTCAAATTTGCATAACTGATTGAGGATTTCAGCTTTAGGACCATAGTTTTAGTTGCATAAGTTGGTAATGTAGCTTAAGGTAGGTTTAAATTAGCTTATTACTGTAGTTTAAGTCAGATAAGTGCTTAATAATTTCATTTTGGTCAAAGTTAGAGTGAAATCAGAAAGTCAATGCTAGTTTCAACTTAGTTTTTGGATAGTTCTTTGTGAGCTTCTGTAGGGTTCATTTTTTATTAGAAATACCTTTGGCTTGTTGATTTTATAAGTTTGGCAGTTAGGGAATAATAATCAAAAGGAAATTTCAGTTTTGCACTTCATTTGCTTATTGGAAATTGGGTTTAGAGTCGACTGTTTGAGCTTAGTAATCCCCTGCACATCAGTTATTGACAGATATTCTAGGTAGCTTTTAGGTTATTGAACTGGTTTGGGAATCATTTCTATTGGTGTTTTTGTGTTCTCAGATTGTAAATGAGTAGTTTGCCCCCATAAGCTTGCATTTCTAAGCTTATTTGATTAGCTTTTCAGCTTATTTAGTTGATAGGTTTTGACTAGTATTCTGTCATTCATAGTAGGCTGCAATTGAGATTTGTTGATCATACTCTGAGTTTGTTGGTTCAACTGAGCTTCATATTGCTTATAGTTACTATTTCATTTGAGTTTGAGCCTTAGCTTATTCTGTTTTGCCATATGCTTATTTCATTATTCCTTATTGGACCTGTTTTGCTGCTTATCTGTGTTTCTGTGTGTCTTATGGTCTGAATAGTGTTCCATTGAACTTTTCTAAGTCTGAAATTCATCTGTTTTGAGTTGGGTACTGTTTGGTCAAGTTTTGCTTATTATTAAGCACTTATACATAAGCAGTTTTAAGCTAATCAGCAGTTCCAGTGCTTATTTTTTAATTTTTATATTTTTCCTAGTTTCAAAATAATATTTTAGATTTTCCCTGAAATTTTCATATTTTTCTGAGTTGATTTGCTATTTTTCTTATCTAATTTTCATTTTTATTCAATTTTTAATACTTTTTAATTACTAAAAAAATCCAAAAAAATAGAAAAAGCCAAGAAAAATCAAAAAATATTTTAGAAATTTATTTTCATTTATTTTAGAATTTTAGAAATTTAATTTGCATTTTTCTCACTTTATTTGAATTTCCTTTGAATTTTTAATTAGATTAAATACTTTTTAATTCATAAAAAATAAATAAAAAGTCAAAAAAATATTTTTCTTTTTCTCAAAATTTTCATTTATCATTTTTAACTTTTCAAAATTATTTTCAAGTCCGTAGGATTAGTGTAGCTTAAAAGTCGCGTTTTATTTCGTACGTTAACGTTTATTTTACGTTTAAGCTTACGGTTTCGATTCTACGTTACGTTTTTAGTTTCCTTATTTGATTTACGTGCTTTATTAGTTATTTGTGCTTCATTTACTTATTCCTTAGTATACTTTCACGACACGTTTCACGATTCGGGAATTGAGAATTCCATTCACACCTTCGTTGGGACACGCCCCGGGGAAATACTTTCCTAAGCATTTCTTCGGAAAAATAAAACTATACTTACAAAAAAACTGAATCAAAAATGGCGCCGTTGCCGGGGAAAGTTGAAGTGAATTTTTAGTTTTCGTTTTTCGAAATTGTGTTTTGAAAACCTTCCTTGTATATATTTTCTATAAAAACCAAAAAAAAATTGAAAAATCAAAAACGCTTTTCCTAAAGTGTTTTCAAAAATACCAAAAAACTAATAAACTTACAGCCTCGACTCGACCGAAAGGAGGAGCGTTGTAAACCAAATAAGCCTAACAATATAACAACGCGTGAAATTAATTGCTAATCGGATTACTTTAATTCTACAACCGAATAAGCGGAAAATACGGATAGCTTTGACATTAAATTGCAAGCTGAAGAGAGATCCATTCTTCTCTCCTGTTCCGTCGCGAGTAGTTTTGAAGGAAACGGTTACGATTAACGTAACGTTTGAAAAACAAAAGAAAATAAAAGTTTTAAGTTTTTGAATTTTGTTTTCCAAAAAATAAAAATACAAAAATATTTTCTTTTTCTACTTTGATTTTCTTTTTCGTTAATTAAAAACCAAAAATAATCTTCTTCTCCTCTTATCATTTAATTCTTCTTCTTTAATCCTCTAAAACGATAATTATTATGGATCCGACTTGTTTTAAATGTGGAGAACCGTTCTTTGAAGGTTCATGTGTTTGGTGTACGTGCGAACAATGTGGTAGTGATATTCATGATGGAGTTTGTTTGTTTTGTAATTCTCCCGAGTATGTTCGAAACGCAATCCTTCAAAACGATCCCAATTACTATTCAACACCACCGCCATCTCCGTTCACTTGCTTTAATTGTGGTAATCCATCCGACGAAGGATTACCGTGTGAGCAATGTTTTTGTAACCAATGTGGATACATCAACTGTATATGTTACGCCCCGTGTGCTGAAACGTCTTATGCTTGTGATACGAGTTTTGATAATTATCCTCAAAATGATTTCAATCTTCCTTCTCAAAACTTTTATGAGCAAGAACCGTATTACAATGGTGATTCATTTCAAAACACATCAAATTTTGAACATTGTGGGGGATCGTCTGAAAATTTTTATGAGCCGAATTCATGTTACGATTCTCATGGTTTTAACCAACCCCCACAGACTTCCGATTTTAATAATGAAATTTTTGAAATTAAATCCATGATCGAGAAGTTAAAAGAGATGGTAATTAATCGTTATACGCATACTCCCGAGCCTCATGTGAAATCGATGGAAGAACTTCTTGCTGAAGAAAGAAAACCTCAATTTTGTGAGTGTTGTATGTACGATGATGATGATTCCACGATTACAATCATTCTTAATCCTCATAAAGAATCTATCTCTCCTTCCGTAGAACCCGAGGACTCTCTAAAAATGGGGGATGAGCATCTAAACACTATTCCGGAAACGGAATCGGACGAATTCAATAAGTCTAGTGTTGAGAACCTCGTCCCAATCCCATGTGAGTCTGAGGAGATTTCTAACGATAATTGTGAATTTGTTGAAAATAATTGTTTTGGTGATCATGTTGATACGAATGATATACCGATTGATGATAATCGTGTTGAAATATTCTCCGATTCTGACGATTCTATATCTTGTGGAGAAATCGAATATGTTGATGATGAAGTTGACACGAGAATACAAGATGAAGCTCTTCGTGAAACATTATTGAATGTCAATCTTCTTATTTCTAGGATCGAGGCATTGAAAGATCCTCCGACTTCTTCTCCTATCCCCGTTATGGATAGTGATTTCTTACCCGAGCTTGAAATTTTTCGATTTGAAGAGACGAGTAGTGGCAATCGCACTATTCATGCTGATATCTCTCTTCCGGATTATGAGTGCTTTTATTTTGAGATCGACTCTGTACTTATTTCCGATAATCCGTCTCGTGACCCTCTTTTAGAGGATGTCGATCTATTTCCTGCTGCGAATGACTCGATACCACCGGGTATTGAGAATGACGAGAATGATATTCTTTCCGATTTACCTTCTTCTCGTCCACCTGCGAAACCGCCAGATGAAGTTTTTGAATCCGATACGGATGAAGTTATTTTTGGAATGGTGGACGAAATTTTTGAATAAGATGTTCCTATGCTTAATATTTTACCCACCCAACCCACCCATGATTCTGAACTTGAATTTGCTTTTATCATTTGGGTGTTTCAACCATTCTTTACTTATCCCATCATGTTTTCACTTTTCCACTCCACCGGGAGTGAGGATACCGTCTTTGACCCCGACATCTCCATTTTACGTGCCGAGTGTCCGTTCTATCTGCTCTCCCCAAGGACGAATTAATTCGGGGATCGAGTCACGCTCATGTGACTTGGAAATAAAAAACAAGCGCTTCGTGGGAGGCACCCCATGCTTATCCATTTCATCTTCTTAATTTTCTTATTTCTAAAATAACGTGACGTGAGGGGGGCGACCCTTTCCAAACTCGTGTTTTCGTGGTTGTTTGTGAATGTTCAGGAATTTCCCCGAAGTTTGAGGACTCTCGTGCTCGTGGTTTGTCGTTCTCTCCACTTGAGTCTCATTCTTCGCTGCTCTTTCGGAAATTCACCATATCCTAAATCTTATCGACTAACGTTTATCTCTTGGCATACTTAATAAACGGCCTTAGATTTTACGTAAGACTACCCGTACCCTTTAAACATTGAGGACAATGTTTCACTTTAGTCTGGGGGGGGGGGGGGGGTGAATCTTCGATTCGATTTGACCTTGCACCTTTATCTGAGCTGTTAACTTACGCAACTCCGTTTTCCACCAAAAATTTTAATTTTTGTCACCTTTTTATTATTGTAAAAAAAAATGAAAAAAAAGATATGATATGATATGAATAATAAGATTTGACACCTTGTTTTGACTTTCCTACCGACGAGAGTAGAAATAAATGTTTTGACTTGACCGGGCGTGTTGAGCCCTAGCTCGTCTCCCTTAACCAATATAATCAAAAGATTATCGGCTAAGCATCCGCGGATCTCATTACTTGGGATTTTAAATTTGCGGAGATCGAGGAATGATAGAGTTTATTTAGAAGTTTGTGCTATACACGGATCTCATTTCTTGGGATTTAAAAAACCCACGAGAGGTACTTGTGGCCTCCTTGTTCCCACAAGCTTGCACACCAATAAAAATAGACCTCTAGGATTAATTAAGTGTATACGGTTTGGGCAATACTTAGTTTTTTTCTTGTTCCTAACAAAATCTCTGCATATGGGAGTTTGGTACACATAGGGGTACTACCAGTGTTACGGTAAAATAGACTATTGCATCTTGCCGGTTCGCAGCCGATGTTGTGATCTTAGTAAAGGCCGTAGGACTTGGGGTTTGGCATATGATTATGAATATCAATAATAATAATCCAAAGCCAAATAAAAAGGCAGAGGAATCCAAAGCTATAAATAAAGCAGCGGATATAAATCCAAAAGTCATAATAAAGCTCTTGCATCTTGGCGGCTCAAAACCGTTGTTGTAATTGAAATAAAGGACTAAGGACCAAATATTATTAAAGTGATTATAGTTATGCAAAAATGCCAAGCTTCGACTCCGGGGGTTTCCCTAATAAAAAGCTTCCGTTTCGGGTATCAATCATGGTATGTCTCGGTCGTAAATAAAAAGGGAGCCCCTACAAATCGTGTTAAATCAGAGACCTTCATGTGGACCCGATTTTTGTATGCAGAGGTTTTCGAGGGAAAGTTTGGAAACTACTTAGCGTTCAAATTTTGTGCTCTTATCGGACTAACAAATATCAAAACGAGAAAAATATGAAGCAATTCATTTCTCACAAATTAAAATCTTGAGATACAAAACTTAGGACCTGGGAATAAGAGGTAATACACAAGTAACTTTTGTGGGCAGTGTTAGCATCTAACTTTTGAATAAACAATGGTCTCGATTTTACGCTTAGTTTGGGAGCTTGTGAAAAATCAAGGTTGACTATTTTTATCCGTATGGTCTCTTCTCTATGAGAAGTGTTTCTACTCGTTGACCCTGAAAATTATCAACATATATGAATTGATAATGAAAGTCAAACAAACCATCACATATATAAAAATGAAAAAAAATACAAAAATAGTAGTAGTAGTTGTTATTATGAAAATCGGAAAACGGAGCGTTTTTGAGAATAAATGATTTTAATATTTCTCTTGAAAGTCATTGTTACTTTACAACGTCAGTAAATAGAGGTTTTGAAATTATTTATCTCTTAAGCGTGAGGTGATGACATTACGTGAGTGCACGGCAATACCTTAGTCTGGGGGATTTTGATGTGTGCTTATTCACACATCCTTTTTAGACCTTTAATCAGACCAAATACACCAAATGCTAACCAAAAATGCCAAGAGAATGTGTGTTTTTGTATTTGTGTATGTGCAGGTACGGATATGTGAAAAATGAAAAAAAACAAAGCAAAAACGACAAAAATGAGCACGAGATTGGAAAAAGGTCAAAAGCCGAAGCCGGGGAAGCAAAAGGATAAAAGAAAAGCTCACAATGTTCAGAAAAGTCTTCAGAGATTCATCATGTTGCATAATTAGTCCCGGGATAAAGTTTTAAGAATTGGCAACTTCAGTCCCTGCACTTTAAGGAAATTACATAAACGGTCCCTTGTAGAAATATTCAAAATTAACCCTTCATGATTCAGAAAATTACAACATTAGCCCTTGGAATACTTTTTAGGAAGTACAGAAATGGTCCATGAATTTCAGATTTATACAACATTGGTCCTTGTCTAAATATACTACACCTAAACCATAACACCGGATCCACAAAATAAGCCCAGCCCACCACCCAACCCCTCAACCCGGCCTGCCTAATATTACCCGGTCAAACCCACCCTTAACCCGGTCAATACCCACGTTTAATAATAAACTACCACAATTAAATTACCCGCCCCCTAAATCTTACCCCTACCCAGAAATTCACTGTTCTATGAACCCAAAAAAAACCCCACGCCCAAATTACCTCACGTTACTATTAATCACCTTATCATATGGCTTCTAGAAGCCTCACGCACGACAAAGAATGACAGAGGTACAAGGTATACGTGGACCAATGGGACAAGGCACAGGGAATCATCCTCCATATGCACATGATCCAAGGGACCATATTATTGCTTACTTATGAGGCTAGGAATCAAGGGACGAGATGAGAGGAAAGAAGAGCACATCTAGAAGGCTCCTCAAAACCCTAGCTGCCTCACCACCTCAGCTATATATACCCTCCTCCTCACTCATGTAATACTGTCCAATTTTTCATGTTTTTAGAAAGATTTTGATCAAATTTAAATTTCTTGTCATTTAAATTTCAGCACTTAATTTCAGTTTC